>CM069412.1:23589021-23599021 GCA_035609135.1 Eleutherodactylus coqui | reverse complement strand
GCCCCTTCCTGCTAGCCAAGTATTCAGAAACTGCTCACAAAAGCCCTTGTGGACCGAGAGCCTCTCCCTGGTGGGCTGTAGGGGCCGATAGTCCATCCCTGCAGGCCCACCTGTTAGAAACCTCTCCCAAAATGACTTGAGGATCGAGATCCCCTCCCTGATGGCTTGTGGGGGCTGAGAACCTTTCTCTGGAGGCCCAGTTGTAAGAAACTTCTTCCTGGGAGCAGAGAGCCCCTCCCTTTTGACCTAGCATTCAGAAGTGTCTACCTAAATGCCTTGGGGACTGAGAGTCCCTCCCTGGTGAGCTTTGGAAGACCGAGAGTCCCTCCCTGGAAGCCCAATTGTAAGAAAATTCTTCCTGGTGAGCCGTGGAGGACAAGATCCCCTCCCTGGTGGCCCTGTATTCAGAAACTTCTTCCAAAATGACTTGAGAACTGAGAGCACATTCCTGGTGGGCTATGGAGGCCGAGAGCTCCTCTTTGGCAGCCCAGTTTTCAGAAACTTCCTCCATAATGCATTGAAAGCCAGTAGCCACTCTAGGTGGGCCGAGAGCCCCTCATTAGAGGAGCTCTTCCTGGTGGGCAGAGAAACTCCTCCCTGGTGGTGGGCCATAGGCGCTAAAAGCCCTTGCCTGGTGGCCCAGTTTTCAGAAACTTCCTCCATAATGCATTGAAAGCCAAAAGCCACTCTAGGTGAGCCGAGAGCCCCTCATTAGAGGCGGCCCAGTTGTTAGAACCTTCTCCCTCATGGGCCGTAGGCGCTGAGAGCCCTTGCCTGGTAGTCCAGTTTTCAGAAACCTCTCCCAAAATGCCTTGGAGTCCGAGAGGCCCTTCCCGGTGGACCATTGGGGCTGAGAACCCCTCTCTAAAGGTCCAGCTGTAAGAAACTTGTCCCTTGTGGGATGTGGGGGCTGAGAGCCTCTACTTGCTGGCCCCGTGTTCATAAATTTCTCCCAAAATGCCTTCGGGGGTCGAGAGCAGCTTACTGGACGCTTTGTGGTTAGAAACGTCTTCCAAAATGGCTTGGTGGCCAGAGTGCTCCACTACAGTGGGTCTTGTGGGGTGAGAGCGCCCCCCTGGTGGGTGTTGGTGACTTGGAGGATCCACTTGGCAGATTTTTACTCAGTTCCTTTCTGGAATCCTGCAAAAGTTACAAAAAGTTTGTACCATTTTGTGCTTTCTATGTTTTCACAAGATATGGGGGGTCGGGGGATTGTCCGTAGGGTAATGACTCCTCGTGGAATGGCGTCTCGGGGGGAGCAGGCTTCCTTCTGTACAGCCTTACTGCTGGCATTGTTCATCAGTCATGACTCGGAGTTGTGTGATGCCATCTGGAGTCTCCGCGCTCAGATTTACATGGGATTGCTGTAATCTCCGCTCGTGGAGAGGGCGCCGGCCGCTCTGTATCCCGCCTCACGCAGCCAGTTTATATATAACCATCTCCATAATCAGCCTGTGATTGGTTCGGTGCCATATCGGGCCTCTAAAGATGTGGATAAGAAAGTAACGTGTACCGCCACTAGGAGGCGGCATGACCCAGAATCCTGTATGCTGATGTATGTAGCAGAGCAGAGTTTGTTTTGAACATACCTAATTGTGACCTCATATGGCGTCTATAAGAGGAGGGTTCATGGTTGCAGCCAATGAGGTTGGGAACAAACAGAAGAGTTTGGAGGATTATTTACACGGCGAGCGCGATATTGGTCAGAGAAAACTTGGACTGATATCTCATTTGCACACGTGATTTTTCTGCATGTGTGACGTTGCTCCAGCACTTCCAGTGTTGAAAATCGCATCACATTTACACGACATCGCGAGTGCGATGCGGTTTTTGCCTTCCGCAGGTAATGATGCACCATGGGGGTTTATTTACACGGGAATTTTATCATTTGTGCGTTGAGAGACGAGAAAACTCACACAGAAATAACGCCTATTATTAATAAATGTGTGATTAGTATTTTTTTTTTGCCAATTATTTCCTATTGGAGGCAATTTTTTTTGTTTTTGTGCATAAAACTCGCATGTACAGAAATGTGATACATTTTCACACAAAACGCGTCGCACTCGCAGGAATATTGCATGTTTGCAGGTGAGATATTAGTCTACGTTTCTCAGACCGATATCACGCTCGCCCGTGTAAATGCACCCTTATTGTTCTCTTCAACAACAGTGGCACTGCACGCTTGAGGGTTGCAGTAAACACTTGATGGCACAGTAGGGCTATGGAGCGTCTTGGAGTAATGCCTTAATTTAGGTGATACTCAAGGGGTGTTGAAGCCTCATCAACCAGGTGTGCCCAATGGTTTTACAGTGCATTGGAGAAGAACACCGCCTGGAACAATTCAGTGTAGTTCCAGAGCTCTTCTGAAATAAGTAGCTCATTCACAGGAATTTCTATTGCAAAGTGGAACAAAGACAGGTGTAGTAGTCCAATCACAGGGGACAACACCCTACATTACAGCTTACATTGTTACAGTCTAACACTGACGAATAGGACGCGTGCGTACATTAACTATATTGATAAAAGCAAGGAATGCGGATGCAATGACTAAATATGGTCTCCAAGAAGTACTCGGATGCCTCCACCGCCAAGGACCGTTCCGTGCAGCTTACACCGCTGATCTTTGAACTAAGCTGTATTAATCCGTGCATTGTGTAACCGGTCGTCCTAATACTTTTACAAGCACATTGTTGTCCAAATGAGTAGTCGTTCCATTTCTGCTCCCTGACTGCTGAGCGGCCTCTCCCTCCGTGTAAACAGGAGGCACACAATCTACGAGGGACTCCTGTTTACTGTGAATTGAGGTGGCGGCTGTAACGATCCCCGACCCGCTCCACCTTCATTTACTCCTGTGTAAAGCGCCTGACAGTCCTACCGTGTAAAGGTACCTTGCGTCTGCAGACTCAGCGAACGATCGTTGTCTCGTGTAAACCCGTCCCTACAGGACAGCAGTACAGGTTTTACCTGTTCGGGGATTTTTAAATTTTATTTTTGTTTTCTCCTCCTCGCCTTCCAAAAGCCATAAGTTTTTTTTCTTCCAATGACCTAGCCGCTTTGGGCTTGTTTTTTGCATAACCGT
This sequence comes from Eleutherodactylus coqui, assembly GCA_035609135.1. NCBI lineage: Eukaryota > Metazoa > Chordata > Amphibia > Anura > Eleutherodactylidae > Eleutherodactylus > Eleutherodactylus coqui. The sequence goes on along the minus strand of CM069412.1, from coordinate 23,595,942 downwards.
AATGTAGTCGTCAGCAGCCCTCCAGGAAACCTCCAAGCAGAAGCATAAAGCGAGGTTAAACACGAGCGCCCTCTACTGGTGGTGCACTACCGGCAATCCACATTGGTCCAAAGATCCTCTATGTAAGAGCAGCATCCATACTCACATCCTATACGGACATTTCTTTATTCGTATCCACGAAAGGACAACGTTTCGGCCGCAGTTCTGCGTTGTCTTTGTCCATATGGGATGTGAGTCTGGATCTGCTCGACCCCCCCCCCCCCCCCCCCAATTGGAGCCATGCCTGCAGTTACAAGTACCGTCCACTACATGGGAGGTCGGCACGGAGGCTTCCGTTCCAAATGCACAGAAGTCGGAGCGGAAGCAGCGGAAGTCTCTGCGCTGACCTCTGTATAGTGGCCGGCGCTTGTAACAGGCACGGCTCCTATTGAAATCAGTGAGATCCGTGCCTGCATGTACAAGGGCCAGCCACTACACAGAGGTCGGCGCAGAGGCTTCCGCTACGACCTTGGTGGTGGTGCGGCGCTGACAGCATGCACCTGCGCAGCTGATCAGTTGGGGTCCCAAGTGACAGACCCCAGCCGATCAACTATTGATGACCCACCCTTGGGTTAAGTCATCAGTTGTATTCTCCCTGGAAAACCCCTTTAAGTTGGGAGAAGCTAAATGCAAAACCAATTTTTGGGTGGGTTTAGTTTTCACAGCGTTCACAGTTTGTCAGTTGGGCCGTGTGAGGCTCGTCTTAGTGGGGTAAGCTGTAGTTTTAATTGTACTGTTTTCAGAAACGTTCACCTTTTTAATCACTTCTTATTCAAATTTTTTGGGGACCGGGATACCAAAAAAAAAAAAAAATGAATTCCAACTTTCCATCCTTTTCTTCTATGACCTTCACCGTGTGGGATAAATATTGTGATATTTTAATATTTCAGACTTTTCTGTTTTTTTTCTCATACTTTTTTTTTCTTACACTTTTTTATTTAGTCCCTAGAGGGGTCTTGAACCTGCGGTCATTTGGTTGCTTGTACAATATATCCTGCAATACTTCAGTATTGAAGTATATAGTGATTTTGCCTGGTAGCCTTGGGAGCCTTCAGTAGGTTTGGGCTGCTATGTTAGCTCATCAGCATCCCCGGATCACGTTGCTCGGCTCCTGCGCCGTTCGTTACACCCTTCATGACCGCATGACATTCTTACAATGTGAAGTAGATAAAGAGGTTATCCCATAAATGAAACTGATGCTGTATCCTCAGGACAGGGGACAACTTACTGATTGGTTCAGTTCCAACTGCTGGGACCCCACTGATCCCCACAACCCAACCTGTGGGCGGCGGTGTTGGACAAGCCCTGGGCTACTCCATTCAGTTCAATGGCGCCACTGTAGGTAGCTGAGCGCTTGAACTCGGCAATCTCTGGCGCTCCCATTGAAATGAGTGCTACATATGAGGGTCTTCAGGAGCCTCATTCTCGGGATTAGTGGTGGTCCCAGCAGTCGGACCTCCACCTATGAGCAGGTTATGAGCGCCGGGTATCTTTCTCTCTTGGCCCAACCCCTTTAATAACGATCCGCTGTATGAAAACCTCCTGGAAACTTGTGATATCGCTCCTAACAGACGGAGTTTTCTTTCCTGTTCCTGATTAAATGTCGCGCCCGAGCCGCTTACGTGTAATTAGTAGTATTTGCTTTACTGATCTGATCTGTGCCAAATTAACCCCTTCATGCCCAGGCCGATGTGGGCAAGCTTTTTTTTTTTAATCTACTTTTTCGTTGTCTCCTTTCAAGATCCATAACGTTACATTTTTGCATCTATGCAGCTTCTGGACGTCTTCATAGAACTTGGAGATTAACTTTTATTAACCCTTTCTGAAGGGAATATAAAAAAACCCAGTAATTCTATTCTTGTTTTCTATGTTATGAATGTTGCACTGTATGGGCATAAATAACACATAGATATTATGGGGCCGACATTTCCGAGGCTGGGCTTAGTACGATTCCCTTGGCGGTGATGGACGGTGTCGCTCTTGGCAGGACGATTTAGGAGGTCACTCGGCCGGGATCAGGGAGCTGCAGGGGATCACGCACACACATGGCACTCAACACCCATGAGATCCCAATGTCATACATGTACTTCATTCTGCATCAACGCATTAGGCCACCTTCACACAGTAGAGATTCTCACCTGAGATTTGCGCGTTGCGAGACTCTCCGATCCTGCATGAATGTGAACCACAATACTCAGGAGCATCAGCGTCGCACTACATGCTAGGCACACGCGGTGCAGGGCTGAAGACAATGGGAGACCCTACGTGGCTATCAGCTGCGCCATTGGAGCGCTACTTTCCCAAAGGGATACAAGGCGGCTTTTATACAAAATGCCTCAAACCCACGGTGAAAGCACATGTTGGGAAGCGCAATATATCGGGCCTGACATGGCACTCGTCCGTGTGTAATTAGCCCAGATGTTGCTGTCTTCCATCTTCAGCATCTCCGACTTTCTATAAAGTAAGTACCACCATGTGACTGGTCAGACTACACAGTTGGTTTGTAGTCTGTAACCATGGAAACACATAGGACTGCATAGAAGCTGCATACACTGAACAGGAGGAGATTTTGAATCAAGATTATTTGCAAAGTTGCTTCCTGCTTCACTTTAGAAGCTGGAGAAATAAAAACATTAGTTGCAAAAGTGTCTGCATCCTTACTGAGACAGGTGACTGGTCACTGATAACTCGGCTCACTAGATGACATTGCAGTGTCTCTCCATATCAGTGACGTCTGATTTATTAACCCCTTCAGGACTGGAGGGTTTTTTTGTTTTGTTTTTTGTCCTCTCAAGAGAGAGAACTTTTTTAATACTTTAAAAATGTTTTTCTATTTTTAAAAAGTAAATAAAATTTTCTCTTAAACAACATTTTTTTTTTTTTGTGTCGGCGTATTCTGAGACCCGTAACTTTATTTTTTTATTTTTTATTTGTTTTCATCGATCAGTCCAGTGTGAGGCCTCGTTTTATGGCGCGGTGAACTGCAGTTTCTATTAGTACCTTTTTGGGAAACCTGTGTCTTTTTGATTACTTTTTATTCACATGTTTTAGGAGCGAGGATGACTCCCTCCCAACCCCCACTCGTCTGTCCTTCTGTACTTCTAATTTTTTTTCTTTTACAGCCCTCATTAAGTGGAATAAATATTGCGACTAGAGATGAGCGAATATACTCGTTTCGAGTAATTACTCGATCGAGCACCGCAATTTTCGAGTACTTCTGTACTCGGATGAAAAGATTCGGGGGGCGCCGGGGGGCGGCGTGGCGGAGCGGGGAACAGGGGGAGCCCTCTCTCTCTCCCCCCCCCCCCCACTCCCCGCTGCGACCCCCTACTCACCCACGGCGCCCCCCAAATCTTTTCACCCGAGTACGGAAGTACTCGAAAATCGCGGCGCTCAGGCGAAAAAGGGGCGTGGCCGAGTAGGTTCGCTCATCTCTAATTGCGACTTTTAAGGGTTCCCACACATGAGCGTTTGCGCATTTATATACGCTGCGATACCAAATGAGGTTTTTTTAACACATTTTTTTAATGGAAAAAATGGGAAGAGGCTTTATTTTTATTTATTTTTGAACCTTTTATTATTCTTACATTTTTCTACTAGTAAAAAACTTTTTTACTAATTTTTTTAATGTGGTCATTTAGTCCCAACAGGAGACGTTGAACTTGCGATCATTTGAGCCCTTGTGCTATATTCTGCAATACTTCAGTATCGTAGTATATAGTGATTTTTGGTACTGCCTATTATTCCCTGCCTTCAGTAGGCTCTGGGCCGCCATGGTAGCCCGTTGGCACCTTTGGTGCTGATGGGGTGCGGAAAGTGGTACACCCCCTACCCCCCTTTCTTCTAAGTGTTTAGCTGCAGTCAACTTTGATCTCTTAATAGTTAACTGTTTAACAGCCAATAGCTGCCGGGTATGGACTGGACTCTCTACACCCTTCACGATCCACATGACCTATTCTTACCTTATACGGTTGGGAAGGGGTTAAAGAACAGATATTAAAAGTTTGCGGTGTAATATATTCAGTTTGTATCTTTTTCGCGCTGGATTTGTTTATTTAAAGACGTGTTACTATTTATAGACCTTTTATAACCGGAAGCTCCGCCCTCTTGCCAAACCTGTCTTTATAGTGCTGGAGTCTTTTGTGACCAAAGGACTTTTGGGACCTCTTAGCACAAAGCCCCGGTATGACTGCTCCCCAGCCCCCCTATTGCTACTCCCAGCTTATGACCTGTGAAGGACCAGCCCGATTATTATAATGGAAGGGACCGCAGCCCTCCACCCCGTCGACTTCTATCGTCAAGATCTTGGGGCCTCCTAACTGTCTGGGTTGAAGTTAATAAGACAACCAGATGACGTGGTGCACAAAATAGTTCCACTGACTTCATTGCGATGACCCATCAACACAGGTTGGCCATTCGAAGAGCTCCAAGCTGAAGGGATACTCCTGAGAGCGGCAAAGCCCTTAAAGGGATATTCTCATCTCAGACTTTTATGGCATATCCACAGAATGGGCCATAAAAGCCTGGTAGGTGCCGGTCCCTCCCTCTAAGACGCGCACCTATGTCTAATTGTGGCCCAGCTGTACGAGGGGGCTAGGATTATGAAAACCGCTGAGCGGGCTGCCCTACACTGTTTCTTTAACTCCTTTAGAAGTCTATGTATGTTATGCAAACGAGGGAAGACAATGAGCCACAATGTTTCTAGAACTCTAAAGATACGGAAACAACCAAGATCGTTGTGCTACTCCGTCTGTAGGAGTTACAGAAATGGCCTAACCCACTCGGCTGTTTCTGTCCTCCCAGAAATGGCCTAACCCACACGGCTGTTTCTGTCCTCCCAGAAATGGCCTAACCCACTCGGCTGTTTCTGTCCTCCCAGAAATGGCCTAACCCACTCGGCTGTTTCTGTCCTCCCAGAAATGGCCTAACCCACTCGGCTGTTTCTGTCCTCCCAGGTCTCTTCCGCCATGTTTGATTGAGATGGGAACAGCTCTTTAATTCTAATAATTGGTACGGGTCAGAGATCATGCATTAGTGTACAAAGATGAGGGGCTTCATGGAGTGCCGTGTGGGGGCCAGAACATCTTGGGACCACATGTTTTGGTGCTTGCTGCCCCATAACTTGAGGGTTTGGCTGTGCCTTCCTTTATTTGTTCTCTATATTTTGCGTCTTAGCTGTTGGTGGTCATAAGAACCTCCTCAAGAAAATTGTGTCATCTAGATGTAAAATGTTGTTGTTTCTTCTTTTTAGGAGTGAAGTATTGTTTGGTGATTGACCTGAAGCCATGTCCTATCCCAGCGCCCCTCCACCATACAACGATCGAGACCCATTAAATAACCCTGGTGAATACGCTAACCATGGAGGATACCCACAACCTGGTGGATACCCACAACCTGGTGGATACCCGCAACCTGGAGGATACCCACCCAGCAATTATCCACAGCCTGGTGGCTATCCTCCCCCATATGGACAACCTGGATACTACCCACAGCCTCAACCCGGTGGTTACCCTGAACCTGGAAGAAATGAGCCCCCCAAGCCGGTGATGCCAATGCTTCCGAATATCCCACTCAACCCAGGTAATTTCCAATCACCTACACATTGTGTGCTCCTCGCGGGTTGGTGGTTCTTGGCATAATTCTATACCTAGATTGGGGTATGAGCAGTGGTGTGTGGGACACTATCTAGTAAACTTGTTGGCCCTGTACTCGCCATTAATGCCGCTACTGGTGAGAACTGCAAGACCCTGAATAAATTTGTGACCCCCTTGTAACAAATTTTTCCCCTCTGCAGGTGATTCTGATATCTACAACACAACTGATGGAGAAGGGCAGTTTGGTTCTTGGGATGATAAAGCCGTGCGTCATGCGTTCCTCCGAAAGGTGAGTCTCGGGAAGAATCCTAATTTACTACGGTATATAATACATGTAAAAATGAAAATGCGAGAACAACGCGGAGGAGCGGTCGGGTGATGCTGCCTGCGCTGTTTAACTATACAGTGATAATATATTAAATATGTTTATATACAATAATGTCCAAAACTTTGGTTGTCTGCCGCTTGGCACTGGGATAGAACTGCAAAATCTCAGAACTTACACGATCGGGGCAAAGACTTCTCTGTAGAGCAATAGTTGCATATTACGTAATTTCACAATGGCCGTCTCACGGAAGGATCTCTGCAAGTCAATTCCATTACATTAAAGGGGTTTTCGGGACTAAATTATTGATGACCAATCCTCAGGATAGATTATCAATAGGGGATCGGTGGGGCTCCACCACTTGGGATCTCTGCTGATCACCTGATTACAGAGGCTGAAGCTCTCCAGTGAGTACTGCAGCCTATTTTAAGGCCATTGACATTGCGTTCATTCGTCACATGACCTGAGAGCTGCTCTGTCCCATTCAAGTGAATGTACGGTGCTATGCTCGATATAGACTAGAGACAGCAGCACTCTCCCACTCCTCGCATTTCAGCGTAGCTGCACAGACACAGAGGAGTATCCCCAGCTCCTCATACTGCAGCATAGCTGCACAGACATAGAGGAGTATCCCCAGCTCCTCATACTGCAGCATAGCTGCACAGACACAGAGGAGTATCCCCAGCTCCTCATACTGCAGCATAGCTGCACAGACACAGAGGAGTATCCCCAGCTCCTCATACTGCAGCATAGCTGCACAGACACAGAGGAGTATCCCCAGCTCCTCATACTGCAGCATAGCTGCACAGACACAGATGAGTATCCCCAGCTCCTCATACTGCAGCATAGCTGCACAGACACAGATGAGTATCCCCAGCTCCTCATACTGCAGCATAGCTGCACAGACACAGATGAGTATCCCCAGCTCCTCATACTGCAGCATAGCTGCACAGACACAGAGGA